>BQNB010000378.1:4769-30836 GCA_026074375.1 Tanacetum coccineum | reverse complement strand
TATGGTTGGAGCTTATAGGTTGAAGGTTTGAGAAGAGGATAGGTGCTCCGAGTATATAGGTTTGAGGTATGAGGAGAAGATATAAGAAATGAAGGTGAAGGTGATTGTGTGTTCCTTGGTTAGTTTAAAAAAGGTCATGAGAGATGAGAAGTAGGCAAGAGAAGAAGGTAGGTACTTTGTGTCACACCTCGCCAAGGCGGAAACACGAGGCATAAACAAGAATGGATATCATCACAACACACGGTGTCTATATAGAGAATACTAAAATTAAAGCTAAAGTAAAGCAAAGACACAAAGTGTCATAACAATACCCAAAACCTAACCAAAATCCAAAAGGCGTCTTTATTGATGAAACGAATGTTCTCGCCAATAGAAAAACATGCAATAATTATCCAAATTCAAACAATGCAAAATTCAAGACAATAAAGCCATAAACTCCAGGACATCCTATGGTCTCTTACTAGCCACTTCTCTTTATCTTATCCCCTGGATGCTCACCTAAAAATGATGCTTAAAACGTCAACACAACGGTTGGGGAGAGTCATAGGTTTAAGACACATAATATAAACCTTTCAAACCAATTACTCAGATTAATAAAACAATATAGGACAATTATGCAAAATATGAACTTATGCTAACATGCAATCCACAAACTAGGTAGGAACGTTACCACCGATCCATTACAACAACTAGGTAGGAACGTTACCCCCGATCCATTACAACAACTGAGTAGGAACGTTACCCCCGATCCATTACAACAATTGGGTAGGAACGTTACCCCCGATCTATTACAACAACTGGGTAGGAACGTTACCCCCGATCCAATGTCACTTACGCACCTAAAAGTCTACCAGCTGAAACTTATAATTAGGCCTAGACCCCAAATAGGTAGGAACGTTACCCCCGATCCAATGGGTAGGCGTACCCCTCCGATCCAATTCAATAACACATTCATCGTGCAACAATAAGTCATATAACAGTCACACATTGTCCATACTCAATTTAACACATAATCACAGCAATTCAAAATCTTTTAAAACACAAGCATCATTTCCATCCTAATTTAAAAACATTAAAAAGCGAGACTATGAAACTCACCTGATGCTTAGCTTCCCAAAATAATCCAACAAAAGCTTCACAACACCTCACGAACAATCTAAATAATTAAGCACACAATAAACTACCATCAATTAAGTATTCAACCCAATATGATGTAACCTCAACTATGATAGATATCTAAGCGATCTACTATATCTCTATACTTGATTTAAACCTTTTCCAACTCCTACATATGCTATTTACACTTCAATGCTACACTTTATATTTTCTGGTTTTGAGCATAATTTTATACCCACTTACGCGTCCTAAACGCACCACTTAAACACTCCCATAATTCAAACCAAAATTCACCATGCTACATATATGTCCTATGAACCTCTAATAGCTCTCCCAAAACCATCACCCTTTTACAAATACTTTTTTTAAATTCATTAATCCAAGGTGTTCAAAATTCGTTCAGAATCTGACTTTCTAAAAGTATGGCACTAGCTGACCACTTTAGACCTCCTTTCATGCTTAGAAAAAATTCAGAGATCACACACAACATATAAACTAACTTCCACGTTATTTTTAGCTTCTAACTAGATGTCTAAGTATTTTTAGAAAAATCAAAACCAAAACTGAAATTCGTCACTGTTTTACACACTGGTTTTGTAACGCACTTTTGACCCACTTCCCGACCATAAAAACTTACGAGGCCAACTTTTATGGAAAGTAGACTCTCTGAGGTTATCTCCAGTATATTGTAAATTATTTATTTGATAATCTATGATTGAGTTATGCTCGTTACAAAACTGCCTAACTTTCAGCAGTGAATTAAACAACTAAATCGGGCGATCTAGACCTAAATATACGATCAAATCTCATAACCAATTAAACTAATGATCAAACAATCATCATTACTTTATAATCTTCTAGAAAAATCAAAACCCTAATTTATAAACCCTAATCCATCAAGTTTAAAATTACATAAATTGAAAATTACTTAACTAGAATTACACAAAGATTAGAAATTACCTTAAAAGAAAACCCGAGCTCTTTTTTTCTCCTTGGATCGGCCAAACAATGAGGGGGAAGGGTTAGAGATTAGTTTGGTATTTATAGGCCACAAGGAAATCCCTAGATAATTCTAATTACAATTTGATTTCAATTCAAACTCTTTTCTTTTTTTTTCTTTTCTAATTTTTGGATTTTACTATTCATGCCTAAAAAAATTTCTTTTCTTTCATTAATTAATTAATTATATTTATACCTTAAGTTTTATAAAACCCTATGCTAATTTGTTAAACCATTTTGCTTGAAAACTACTTTCTAAAAATAACTTTTCATTTCCAAATTCACTTTCTAAAAATATAAAGTCTTCCAAAAACTCTCATATTTTAACAAACTCATTTCTTTCACAAATGACACACTTCTTATTTTTAATCCATCACCTAGAGATCTACATATTAACCAATTCAATTCTCTCAAAATACCCAATCAATTCCATTATCACTATAAGTGATTAAAATAAAATTTCTTCATCAAATAACTCATTTATCTTAACTTAACCTCTAAAACCTAAACTTATTTTAATTCACTAACACATAAATACATATACATAATAATACTTACACATTTAACACAGAAACGCTCGAATCTCAATAATCATTTTCTTGTCACCAAAAGTGAATGAAATGAACTTCACAAAATTCAACACAAATCTAATCCCAATGAGACGATCACGCTCAATGGATTGATTATCCAATCTCACATATCCCACACAAACACATATAAACACGTATAAACACATAACCATACATTGCAACAGATACATTTAGGTCAACACTACGGTTTGACCAACCTGCTCAAGTCATGGTTGTCACATTTAGTATGATGTGTTTAGAAGTAATAGGGATCGTGACAACCTATTTTCTTATTTCGCTACTATGAAATGATTATCACCTAGTTCCGTGGAACAAACTCGACTTACCCAACTTTACTATGAATGAACGAGTATACTTACTCGTATACATTTTTGGTAGATTAATAAGTCATGAATATAAATGTAAAACTTGCTCCCGCTACCAAGCATCAAGTTTTTGGTGCCGTTGCCAGGGACTTGTGTTCTTTTCTTGTTTTAATCATTACAAATGGGTAGCGGAAATGTTTTCTTTAAAAATTTATGTTTTAAAAATAAAAAGTACAGTTACAGAAATAGCCAGCCGGGTGGCTGAACGCCGAGCCGGCTGGCTCGTCTTTGGATGTGGCCAAACCACTTTCTAGTCGGGCGGCTGAAAAGCTGTGTCGGGCGGCTCGTAGGTACTGAGTTAAAAAAATTCTTTTTGCGTTTTTGATTTTTAAAGATTAAGTGCTTGTTTATTTGTTTGCAAATGTGTTCTTATGAATGTTTAGGGATGTTTTGATTATTATAAAAGGCGTATGTGTTTTAATTTGTTAGTTTTAAATAGTGACTGTATTGCTAGTTTCGTATGATTGTTTTGTGATGTGTTCGCGTTGTTTTTGAATAAATTCAGGAAGTGCATTATGTTCTTTTTTGAAGTATGTTTAAATGTTTTTGTTTGTGCTTATTTCATTCTTAAGTCTAAAATTTGTTTTTAATAAAAAGTGTTGGAATGAAATTTTTGGTAGATTTGTTATAAGTAACAACTGGTCTTTTAATTAATTAAATCTTATCACAACTCTTTATAAAAAAAGTTTTTAAATGATAAAAAAAGGTTTTAAGTGTCAAGTCGATCCAGTCGTGCGGCTAAGCCGGACAGGCTGAACCACCCAAAGGGTGCGACGAGCAGCCAGCCGGGTGGCTTAAAAGCCTAGCCGGCCGGCTCGTTTCTCCTTATTGGGGGATTTTGCGATTTTGTGTTTTTGGTTATTTGCATGCCATGGTTCAGTTTGGAAATGTTTAAATGTTTATTTATATAAGTTTCATTGAATTTATGTGGATTATTAATTATGACTAACCCGAAAGCTAATAATTTGGTTTGTGATTCTGTGTTTGTTTTAAAGTTTAATTTTGCTTAAGGATGGACACTTTGAGTAAGGTTTATGAATACTTGAATAACCTTGAGGCTTTCTTGGATGATGGTGATTCATTGGAAGCTAAAATGATTATGGTTGAAAAGAGTGAGAGAGAATTGGAAATGTTTAAAGCATTAGGACACAAAAGTGTTGTGGTTGAGTCAAAGATGCATAGGTTTGTTTTTTTACTAAGGCACCTCCTCGTGCCTATAGTAAGCCGTTTATGAGGTTCTCCACGCCTTACGGTGTGGATGGACAAGGAGCTTGGGACGCGGAGTTGGACATGGCGGATTCTCACAACTATATGACAAAAGAGATGTTTGACAAGTTAGGATTTGTTAGGGTCGATTATGGAGATTATGGAAGGAAAATGGTAAAAGAAGTGCGTGTGGAGATTCATGGGTTTACTTTTCTAGTTGATTTTTTTGTGATTGGGTATGCTAATGAAAGAGAGCTGTTAATACAAATAATGCTTAAAACGTTATTTATATTTTTTGACCTCTCAACGTTTTGATAATAACAAAATGTAAAAACGTTTACAATAAAAATAAACATTTACAAATTATTAAATGTAAAATTTCATTTCTAAGATTAGTGATCACTTAAGGTATGGACAAATAAAATATTTAAGCATGATTAGTGATCAAGAAAATATTTTTCTCTTAATCCTCACTTTTAATTCTACAAAAGTATTTTCTTAAAAATATATTTACAAAATATTTTCTAATTAAAATAAAAAGGTTTATTAAAAACTTAAAATTTGAAATTCAAAATTGCCCCCCAAAACAAAAGCTTCTACACCAAATACAACCTTCCCCAAAAAAAGACAAAAAAAGGAGCGGAGTCTAGGCGACGGCCCCTTATAGGCCTGGAGGCCCCCTTATATATAAGGGACCGCCGGGACTGGCCAAAGAGAGCCGTTGGATTCCCTGCCTATAAATACTGCTCCATTCCCAGCAGAAAACAATTCCTCTTTGTACGAAATTTTTCAGTCTTTTCTTTCTCTCTCTAAACCTTCTTTCTTTCACTAAAACTCTTGATCACTAACATACTTAGATCTTGTTTCAAGTGATCTAATCTCTTCTTCTCATCTCTTCCCTCTCATTCAAGTGCAAGAGAAGAACACTCGTATTTAGGTTCAAGAAATAAAGTGTAATTAGTGATCATCTCATCTTTTCTTCTAGAGTACTCAAACTCTTTGGTATTTATCTTGTGTTTTTGTGTGCTTCGGGGATATGTATGATTTCAGATAGGTAGATCTTGTGGTGTGTATTCTTTGAAGTGGTTAGTTGGTCTAGCTAAGGTTAGGAATCGAAATTTTGCTTAGTGTTGGAAAATAGCTTACAAGCGCTGTGGGGTCGGGGGGCTGCGGGGCTTGGGGGGGAAGGGGGGCGTGGCGTGGGTGGGTACAACGGTTTTATCAGCTAAAGGGGAGCTTGTTGACATAGTGAAATCTGAGTCGGATACTCAGGAATGGAATAGGGCGAAGAGTGTGTTGTTAGACGATCCACTATAAAATATTGGTGTCGTGATTTGGTTTGTTTCTTTCTTATCTCGTTACATTAATTATTGTTGATTATCGTGTTTTGTTTAGATAGTTATTGCTTGTTCATATTGTGATTTATTTGTACATATAACTAGGATCTTATAGATTTTTGAAAGTAAACTTTTTAAAATTAAAAAAACGTTGTAACACTTAATTCAACCCCCCCCACCCCCCCCTCTTTCTAGTTTCCACAATTGGTATCAAAGCAATGGTCACTCCAAGATTTTTTAATTTATTGTATTTTAAAAGACTTGGATCGATCTATGGATTATGACATTATATCTAGAAGGGCAAATCTTATGCATAAGACCACCATACCAATCTTGTATAATGTCGGATAAGTTTTATTATTGGAAGAAAACATAGGATTTCGTGATATATGTTTTAAAATCAAAAGATCTACGTCTTTGGCATGTTTTTACCCAATGTTGATTTTCTAACCTATTGTATAAAAAAATCCAAAAAAACAAATTAGATGAGGTCTATCCTTAAATACAATCCGATTGATTCTCAAATAAAGAGACTTGCGAAATAAATATGAAGCAATAATGGTTATTATATCATTGCTTTTGCCTAGTAAAAGAATTTGAAAGAATTTTCTGTGTAACATGGCAAAAGTGGAAATTTGGGAAAACTTTGTTTATCTCCACAATCATGGGTAATAGCCAAGTCAAAGATAATAAGATTCGACCTTTTGGTTCAACATTATGAACAAGTCGTTCATTTAGAAGACGATTATATAGAATAGTGTTTTTTGCTAGTTTAACTACTTATTATTACTAGCTCTTTTTATAAGCATTGATGATAGGTTAATTCTAGTAAGTACACGTAAGGAAGTTTCTTAGAATCTCTATCATCCTAAATGGAGAGCAAAGGTCTACGACGATTTGTAAAGAGTCGATAGACTTAATGTTAGAAACAAGATGTCTCGGTCACCGCGTAGATTATTAGCATTTACTTAGCTCGTTAATTAATGAGTTTAAATTGTAATGGTGTTCGACATAGAAAAAGGCCCGATAAATAAGCCGATCCAAAGGCCATATTGGCCGGCCCCTGTGAGGGGTTTTATTGACCTTCACGTGTTCAAGGTTTATAGGTATATGTGATGATCTCTGTAAACACAAAAACTATATCTCTTGTTAAGTTTAATCCATATACTTCATTAATTTTCTTTCCAGTTTTTCTCTTGACTCTTTTACTATCTTTCTTGGTGAGATGAAGAATTATTGGAACCTCATTTGGTATCTTCAAGTAAGGGGTATGGCTGTTTGATCTTGTGTGTTATGAAAGTCTCAAGGCCTATATTTTTTTTTATTTTTTTATTCTTGACTGTGGTGTTCCGTGTTATTATACTTGACATCACCGAGCCAATTTGATTTTAATATGAAGGTTGTCTGGTTGGAGGGAGAATGTTGCGTTTTGTTGCGATCCTCTGTATTAATGCATCAATTGTTGTGTATATTGACGGCACCACGGGTGACGTCATAAAGCACATTCTGTTGTGTGATTACTATTCGTTTCTGTATCACCGTGGTTTTAAGAATTGAAAAAAATGTTCTTTTTATTTGTCATTGCTTGTTTTGTACGGTTGGTGCTTTTGGTTATTGGACTCGGGCTTTTCTATTGGTCAAGCTTTATATGTTTCGGATTAATTTTTTGTCTCTTCGAGGATTACAATGTGGGTTTTTTTTGTTTGATATTCGTATTTATACCTACGAAAAAAATAACTTTTGGACTTATTTTTTTATAAAATAAGAGGAAAGAGATCTTTATTTTTGGGGAAGTAATAATTTGTTTCCTAAAATCAAGGGATTTGACTTTATCCTAGTGGCGGTTAATTTTAGAAGTGAATATTTGTTTTCTAAAAATCTAAGGGATTTGATTTTATCCTAGTGTGCGGTGTTTTAGGTTTTAGTTTTATTTGGAGAAGTAAATTTTTGTTTCTAAATTTCAAAGGATTTGATTTATATACTTGGCGGTTAATCTTGGAAAGTAAAATATTTGGTTCCTAAATTCAAGGGATATAATCTTCTAAATTTGGAAATTATATTCTTGTTTTTTTTTTTACTCTGTGAGAAAGAAAAATCAGGAGATTAATTTCCACACATCAATTCTTTAATTGTTTTAGGTTTTTCTTACTTGATTTTGTGAAATCCATGCGAATGATACGATTCTTTTTCTCGGTTTTTTTAATAAAAGATTTGTAAAAACTCCCGGTTAAAACATTAATTGATTTCATCCAAGAATAGGAAGAAAAAGAAAACACACAATCAAACACAAATAACCACTAAGTATCCGTTCATTTCAGTTCTAACTTCTAAAAAGATGGGCAAACAAATGATTAAAAAGTAATGTGCATGCAGCTTGTACGGAAAGATCAGTCCTCCTGTGTTTGAGGGAGGTTTGTAACATTTGAGTCTTTAATGGTTCAGGTTATTGGAGGTACATTTTGGGTACATCTTGGGATAGCTAATTGGGTATTATCCTATTTTTTAGGGTAAGACGTCCGTCATCAAAACGTATCACAGGCATACAGGGGAGAGTAGGTGAAACAAAAAACTAAGGTAAAACAAGAGAAAAGATGGATGAAGGAGTTCACTGAGGCTTTGAGAAACAACAAAGAGGTGCTTAACATTTTAAGATACAAAACATTCTAGTCAAGGGCTCCCAAGAAGACACCATCTTCAACACAACTCAATTCAAACCGAAAGAACAAAAGAGATTTGGAGAGAGGAGAGGAATGAGTGAATGGGGAGCTACTCATGCAAAGGTTTGGGCCTCTAAAGAAACAAACAAATGAAAGAGTGAGACCTTGTTTGATCTCAATATGAAGGTTCTGGGCTAATGGAAAATGAATCAAATTTCGATTACTTGTTAACGAATTTCAATAGTGATTAAATGAAATAAGATCACTAAAATGGAAATCCTAGTTCATCAGAGGAATACCAAGTTTGTCAATAACTTACCTTCGTATTGGGGCAAGTATGTTACTATTTTGAAGAATAGCAAAGACGTATCAACTATGAGCTATGTTGATCTATACTCACTTGAAGAGCTATGAACAACATGTCATGAAGACTCTTAGCAAGATGAATCAAACTTCTGGAAATGCTAATCCATTTGCTTACATGGCTCAAGCAACACACTTAACCTCTTTACCTTCACATTATGTTTCTCCACCACCTCAGTATGCACCTGCTCTAACTAACAAGTTCCTCAGAGTCTAACCAATGTTGCATGCTGGAAACGATGATCCAAGATTATGAACTTACAGTGGTGGGTTGCAGAAATAGTTTCTCCTACCAACAACCAATATCAGAACCATCTACAATCCAAAGGACCAAGCTACGATTCAAGCGGGTCAGATTACAACAAAGAGTGTTCAACGAAGAGGCTTACCGGATGGGGAATAAGGAAAACTGCTGCCACTGGATCTACAAGGAAAGGTGGGGTGCAATTGTGAGACATTTGTTGAGATACTGCCATGGTCGCTTAGGACATGTGGAATGGGGGTTTGAAAGGAGAAGTATACGAGCAACGTGGAATCACTGTGCGTTACAAAGACACAAAGGCATGCTTATGGAAGCTAAAGAGAAAGGCGCTATTTTGGATGCAGAGGCTTTGATGTGAAAGCTTTTTTTCTAGCTGATGTGGAGTGTTACAACACCTTTTGCTGTACCATTGGCCCAATTCTAACTCTACGAAATTTGAAGTATGCCACTGAGGATGATATACGATTCTCGCTGTAGATGATTATAGCACCTCAGCAGCAGCAAAGAAGCTGCGCTACAACATTCATGGCCACAATTGATGCAGACTGTTCCATCTACTGGACAGGCACCAGTAATGATACTAGACTTTCATTCTGAGTAACAAGCTTTATCGATAATTCACTTCTTTGATAATATGCATCTTTCTGTATCCACAAGTGATACCGGGGTGAGGAACACTAGACTCCGATGTTGATTCGGTTTATCGAATTGATCGATGACTAAACACCATTCCATATCATCATACCAATTAAACCATGAAGTTTGAAAGTGTTCCAACTGATGTTATCATTCTGTCATACCTGGTGGTAATATCTGTGGATGACTATTCTTGATGATTTAAGGTCACAAACTTTGCGGACCAATTAAGATATAAGGAACAAAGCTTTGCTAATGACTTCCTTAAAAGCTGAGAGCTTTGAGAGATACAAAACACAGGTTCAAAATCTAGTAGACCTAAAGTGTAAGGTTAAAAAAGGATGTAGACAATAGTTTTTGAACGTAAACAAACGAAATGCTGACCTTTTGAAAGAAACAACTTGTGTTCTTTAAAACAACAACTTTTACAACTTGTTGAGTCTTCAAACAAGATCTTTGAAAACAGAAAGTGATAGTTGAAGAAAGTAGATAAACCAATGCTCTTTGAGGGTAGTTATCTAGAGGGAATAGTTTGGTTGAGTAAATACTACAGTTGTCACAGTAATTTTGCAAATCATAGGGTCAACTGTACAAACTGTTTCGATATGTTATCTAAACACTTTTTCCTATAGGACTTAACATAATCTGCTCTTGGTCATCGGGATTTTATGTACTCAAATCAGCTCATCTGTGTGCACAAACCTGTATTTGGTGACGTAAATTGTGATCATGTACCTACTACCCCCTTTAGGGTATATGATAAGTGAAGGAGGACTTATTTCAAGCTAGTTAGTTAACTAAGATGTTTGTAGAAAGGATTTGTATATGAAAGAACCCCATGTGTTGCAAAGTGTCATCTAAAGCTTATAAATTAGTTAAGTTAAATAGTTTGTATATGATTCCTTTGTGCCTCAAAAGCAGTTTCTTGGTGAAAACATGTTTATTTGGTTTACTAGCTAATGAAGTTGTAGTTATAATTGTAACCAGTTTTTTAAACTTGTATTTAACTTTGTTCGTACTCGTCCAGCAAGAAGAGCAAGGTTAACACTCAGTTAAAAAACGTTATAATTTTTATAAAAGCATGTATTTCCAGAGTTTGATAAGGTTGTTCTAAGACAGGATCGGACACCCTCATATATACAAATTGGGGAGGTGGCGTTTTGAAATACCAAAAAGTCTTTGTAGAGAAGAAAGAAGGCCTTTTATGTTAAAACTCAATAGCGCAATAAGTGTTTATAGTATAGATAGATAATCTTTTCAAGAATATATGAATCCATTGAAAATTCTTTGACTGAGCTGGACAAGTAGAAGGTATGATCAATGTGTAATTGATTAAAAAAGAGTTTGGAAAATAGAGAATAAAAAGATCTCCTTATTATAAAATGAGTGTTTGCTAAGTTGAATCTGTGTTCTAAAGATTATTTGTTCATATTGTGCTTATCTCTTATGATATTGCGGGTTGCTTGCATATAGCGTTAGAACCTAGAGATCTAATTGCTGTATAAGGAACACGCCATTACATCTAGAAACTTGAAGCTGGTGGATTGTGTAAGATGAAAACAAACTACTGGTTGAAAAAGAAAAAGGCGAATTGTTCTTTTATTCGAAACGAAATAAAAATATCAGTGGGAACTCGATAGCTTAAATTTTCAAAAGTACAAAGAATGTTTGAAAATCCCACAGGTTCTGTAATTATTCAAGGGAGCTTCTCCTGATCTTAAAGGTTTTTTTTTGAAATCAATACTTGTTGGAAGATTTATCTTCAAGGGAAAGATGAGTTAATAGGAGAGTTTAAAGGACTAACAATATCATGGTATACATGGGAACTGAAGTTAGTGCCGACTCCTTATCTGTGTGTACTCTAGAATTTCAATCCCTAGAAATAGAGAAACTAAAAATAAATCAGTTAAACGAGGAACTCTGCTAATGTTATTTAGCTTAAATGCATGCATCAAGCCTTCTATTCTTAGGGATTATGAAACGCTTGTCAAATTTATAAGCGTTATAAGATTTGTATCAGTTCTCATGCTGGAAAAAAATTATTTGTAATATGAGGTATTGTAGGATGCAGTAGTGTATGTCCCTGAGAAAACCCAAATTAGATAACTTGCTTCTGGCTTGTATGCTATGACGTCTCCCATAGTATTATTCGTCCTCAGGAGAAAAGTAAACAATGAGGAAGCCCAAATACTCCCTTTCACTATGGTAAATAGAGATGTCAGAGAATATATAATCTTTGTTAAAAAAAAGACTAAACAGTATGTAGTAATAGTAATCTAAGATAGAACAAGGAATAAATCTGACAATGATGCTAGCAGTCAAAATCTTAAAGGGCTGAGACGATATACACATGAAGACCATATAGGTAATTTGCTCAAAAAGCCAAGAAGTAAAGAACGTTAGGAAAGAGAGTAGATAATCCCCTTAGGAATTTGAATAAAAGGAATTCGTATGTTGATTTCTTGTTTTTTCAAATTTGTGTTAATACCAGTTGTACTGGTATTTACTTCGAAGTTTGTTTTCTTGTTTGCAAAACAGTGTAATGATTGTTTGTTTTTGGTGATCTTTAAAAAGTTTGTTTTTGTTGCGTGTTAAAAATTTGAATTATGTGTATGCTTTAAATAACACCAAGGTCTATTAAATTGATGCGCTCTGTGAAGAAAGTTGGAAAGGCTTTCTGGCCAATAATATTTTGTAAGTGTTGGTTCTAAGAATGTTGGAGGCCCAACATGGTAAGAATATGATATAGAAATTTTTTCTACTTTTAACGTGTGTATATTGTGCCATTTAACTAGGAATCACTAAACATGAAAGATAGTGCAATTTAAAGACAGAATTAAAGAAATATCAGGTATAGCAGGTTTATTAGTACTTGTGATGAAAGACAATGTAATTGTCATTGGTAATACCCAGGTTCTCTAAGAAGCTACTCAACTAGTTACAAACGTAAAAAGATTAAAGATAAAGGATAGCAAACTAAAGGGACACTATCCATCTAGGGCTAGAAAGTCCCAATAATCAAAGAGAAACTGAAGAGAAGAAACAAAGGCTGTCAATGATGCATGTTAAATGCTAATGATTTACTTGCTAAACCAAAGACGGTACAACCAAACAAAATTGGGTATCATAACATCTATGATCTCAAAATTATATAGAGCAATCCTAGTTTTCCAAATGCAGGTGTAACAATGAATCGTCTTTGGTTGACTTAGACTCAGGTTGTTCACGGGAATTAGAGACCGGTAGATTCGCTCTATAAGTCTTCAACATACGAAGTAGGAGAGTATTAAAATGATTGGTACGGGTCCAATTCGTAGTAAGTGATCAGTTTGCAGCAATTGTTGGTTATGGTGACTACAAGTTTGGAGATACAATCATCACATGCGGTTTACTATTTGTTGGAATGGACCCTCAAGTACATAAACAAGATAAATAAATACATAAATTTATGTTTCAGTTAGGACCATGTTTTTGTGCACGCAGATAGAAGGAAAATAAGAAGTTAGGACTTTCATGGAAAATATACTTGTATATTATTGCGTAACAAAGGACAAGGTTGATCTACTTATAGGTCCTAGATAGAATTCAAAATCTGTTACTTTATCTCACTAAAAAGAATATGATGAGGAAGACCATTTCCAGTTTGTATTCTATCTCACTGAAAGATATGTTGGAAGCATCTCCAGTTTGTTTACTCTCAAAAGCCTCATCAACGAAGTCATGGTTATGGCATCGTCGTTTGAATCATCTGAATTTCGGGACTCTAAACGAATTAGCTCGAAAAGACCTTGTGCGAGGCTTACCTAAGTTGAAGTACGAAAAGGAACACTTATGTCCTTCATGTCAACTTGGCAAGAGTAAGAAGTCATCTCATCCACTTAAAACAGTCAATACCAATACTGAAATTCTCAACACCCTTCACATGGATTTATGCGGACCAATGAGAGTTGAAAGCATAAACGGGAAGAAGTATATTCTGGTAGTTGTTGATGACTACACCAGATTCGGTTGGGTCAGATTCTTAAGAACAAAGGATGAAACTCCTGAAGTGATTAAGAAATTCATCATTTTAACGCAACGTGCCCTTAATGCAACTGTTCGATATCTGAGAACAGACAATGGAACAGAGTTTGTAAACAAAACACTCACTGAATTCTACGAGAGTGTTAGAATTACTTATAATACAAGTGTACCTTAGACTTCACAATAGAACGGCGTTGTCAAAAGACGGAACCGAACTCTCATGGAAGCTGCACGTACAATGCTTATCTCTGCAAAAGCTCCAATGTTCCTTTGGCCCAAAGTTGTAGCTACTGCGTGCTATACACTTAACCGATCTCTCGTTCATACACTACATGGGAAAACCTACTATGAACTGCTTAAAGGCAAGAAACCTAAAGTAGATTACTTTAGAGTATTTGGATCATTGTGTTATCCTACAAATGACTATGATGATCTTGGAAAGCTGAAAGCTGAAGCAGACATAGGTATTTTTGTTGGTTATGCACCTACCAAGAAGGCGTACCGAATCTACAACAAGAGAATTCGTAAAATCTAAGAGATTGTTCATGTCACGTTTGATGAACTCACAGAAGGATTGACTTCTGTACAATCCAGTACAAGACTCAGACTAAACTCAATGGCTCCTGAACACATCAATGCAGGATCCGATGTTAACCAGTTACAGTCAGGACGAATGGGTTCTGGACTTGTACCAACTCCAACAACACCTAGTGTTCCTCCTATAGAGAAACAGTTATCCGAACTGTTCCAACCTTTGTATGATGAAGTTGAAGAATTTCCACCGAATGTTCAACCTTAGTTGGTTTATGTTGCTCCTCCTCGTGCACCCGAGATTGCACCTGATTCACCTTCTATGACAACAGTCATAAAAGATGCTCCCACAGCAACTACCATCACTTCACCTTTACCATCATCTCCTCCAGACACCAGTATTGACGAACTTGAGAATACCATCACTACACATGGCAGTGATTCATTCGGAAATTCTGTTACTTATGAATTTGATTCAGAAGCATCATCTTCCAGCACTGTTAATGTAGACACTACTCACCTAAACAACCCACCTTTAGAACATGCGCAAAAGTAGAGTAAGGATCATCTATTAGAGAATGTGATTGGAGATATAAATCGACCGGTATCCATAAGACGACAACTTGAAACTAATGCCATGTGGTGTTTCTTTAATGAGTTTCTAGAGAATGTCGAACCAAAGAACTTCAAAGAAGCGGTACAGTATCCTTGCTGGATCGATGCCATGCAAGAAGAAATTCATGAGTTCGAACGTCTTGCTGTATGGGAACTTGTACCTGCTCCATTGCATTCCCTAGTCATTGGACTCAAATGGGTCTACAAGATCAAGTTAGATGAATATGGAGATGTATTGAAGAACAAAGCTCGGTTAGTGGCAAAAGGTTATCGTCAGGAAGCAGGAATCGATTTTGAGGAATCCTTTGCACCGGTTGCTAGACTTGAAGCTATCAGACTATTCATTGCTAATGCAGCTAGCCAAGATATGACAATTTTTCAGATGGATGTGAAAACAGCCTTTCTGAATGGCGAGCTGAATGAAGTTGTCTATGTCAGTCAACCTGAAGGATTTGTTGACCCGGATCTACCAACTCATGTGTACAGACTGAAGAAAGCTCTTTATGGGTTGAAACAGGCTCCACGTGCTTGGTACGATAAGTTATCCAGGTTCTTCATGTCTACCGGATTCTCCAAAGGCGTTGTCGATCCTACGCTCTTCACAAGAAAAACAGGCAAACATATCTTACTTGTTCAAATCTATGTAGATGATATTATTTTTGCCTCCACTAATCCTAAGTCTTGTGAAATTTTTGCAAACGAAATGAGTTCTACTTTTAAGATGTCAATGATGGGACAAATGTCTTTCTTTTTAGGATTACAAATTTCTCAAAATCCCAGAGGCATCTTCATTAATCAAAGTAAATATGCTCTTGAAATTTTAAAGAAATATGGACTTGACTCTAGCGCATCAGTTGATACTCCCATGGTGGAGAAAATGAAACTAGATGAAGATAGACAAGGGAAATTAGTTGATCCTACACGTTTTCGTGGAATGGTCGGCTCCCTAATGTATCTATCTGCTAGTAGACCTGACATTGTTTTTGCTGTGTGCATGTGTGCCCGGTACCAGGCAAAGCCTACCGAAAAACACTTACATGCTATTAAGCGGATCTTTCGATATCTTAAAGGAACCATTCACATGGGTCTGTGGTATCCGAAGGACTCCGGTTTTGCACTAAGAGCATTTGCAGATGCAGATTATGCAGGTTGTCAAGACACCAGACGAAGTACGTCGGGATCCGCTCAATTTCTTGGAGATAAGCTTATCAGTTGGTCTTCAAAGAAACAAAAGAGTACAACTATTTCAACAACAGAGGCCGAATATATAGCCTTGTCTGGATGTTGTGCCCAAATCCTTTGGATGCGTTCACAGCTTTCTGACTACGGCTTTAAATTTAACAAGATTCCTCTGTATTGTGATAACCAAAGTGCTATCGCGCTATGTTGTAACAATGTGCAACACTCAAGATCCAAGCACATTGATATCCGACATCACTTCATCAAAGAGCAAGTGGAAAACAGGGTTGTAGAGGTGTACTTTGTAGAGACGAAATATCAGCTGGCAGACATATTCACCAAAGCATTACCAAGGGAACGCTTCGAATTGCTACTTCCACTGCTTGGTATGAAACAAATGTCTCCAGAAACTCTTAAGGAACTACAAGAGTCTGCCAATGCGTAACAAAGGTATCTCAACTGTGTATACTTTGTATGTATCTACTAAAAAAAATTATTAATTAGTTAGAAATTTAGGGGGTATGACTACGGCTCAAACAATGACTACAACTCTTTAAATAGAAAACGGGTCAATGTTTGAGGGGGAGATATCTGTGCGATTGAAAAAGAGCTTATATTAATTTTTAAGTACATTGATTGATCAAAACCATACAAAAGTTGCATACTTTTGATCGGGGGAGAAAATGTGACTTAAAAATTATTGATAACAGTTTTTAATTGATCCATGGGTTGTACATAAATATGGATCCTCATGAATTCTCACATGTCTATCTAGTCGTTACTAGTGTGCTTGTGATGAATAGAGGCATGTTGATGTATAATTATTGGAGAAAATGGCTTGAACCTTGCATGTGCAAAACAACTTTTGAATATCGATGCACATGTGTAGGGGGAGAAAAAAGTCTAATATAATCTAAAATGTCAAGATACCAAAAATTTTGTGTTACACACAAGTATCTTGATAAATTAAAAAGAATCTTTTGCTTCATGATTGTGGCTTCATATATGTGATCGAATGGTGGAAACTGCTTAGGGATGTAACATCTTATATTTCGCAAGGTTATTATTTTTTCTAAAATCTGATAGTACAGATAAGTTGTTAATATGTTTAAACAATTTTCAGCAGGTTAAGCTTTTTAGTTTCTATCACTTTTTCTAACTCAAAGCATTTTTCACATCAAATGATTTTAAGGCGACTTGACAAGGGTTAATGCTAAGTTTTGACCTTAATTGGTAGTCTTCTGCAAAACTTTCGTTGTGTTCAAACGATTTCATCACACTTTAACTGTTTTTCAAAAAATAAAATTGCCATAGACTTCTACAGTACTTAATTGTATTAAGAGGTCGACCCTATGTTTTATAGTGAGCCTAACGAAGCATCTGGACATAGGTTATGCTGAACACGAATTATACGGTATAGTCAGCAGAAAGTAACTGTTCTGACTCACTCTTTACCAATCTAGTAGTAGCAATGCTATTAAAAGCTTTGAGCTGGAAAACCTATCAAGGAGATTCTTATGATGAATCTACCTGATCACAGGTGCAGTACTTGTAATGTAATCATCGATCCTCACGGAATCGGAGGTTGTTGCAACCGACCAGATTGAGTATCGTCTTTAATACTCTTTCCCTTCAAAATATCAAAACCTTAGATGTGTTCAAAAAATGTTTTCTAGAACACATTAAGTGGATTTTTTCAAATAAATATTTTTTGTTGGTGACTAATTTTGGTACAAAGACAGATGACTCAAGGAATCGATGAAAACTACATGCTCATACTCAAATACGTAAAGTCTCAAGATATTAAGAAAGCTTCATACATAAAGCTTTCGCAACTCTGAACTTAATATCTTCTTCAACAAAGTTAATGACATGAAGTATTGAAGAAGAAAGAAAATTCAAGCTTTCAAGATAACAAGAGTATGTCGGTTCACAGTTCAGGAAATGATGAAATTAATCAAGCAAAGATCACATGAAGTTCAAGAATTAAAAAATTCAAAGTCAAGCTATCTATTTAAGAAGAAACAAGATCTAAAGTTTGAAGTCTAAGTGAAGTTAGTTACAAAACAGAAAGTCAAGGGAAGATTACAAAGAACTAAGAGCCGAAGACATCAACATGGAATGTTATAACTCAACTTTTCGAATAAAGAATGACCTCAATTTAGGGGAGATTGTTAGAAACAAATAAATCTCGGTCACTTAGAGTTATTTAGTATTTTCTAGCTCCTAGTTAATAATTAATTAATGTAAACAGGCCAACTAAGAAAAAGCCTAAAAGCTCACATCTCCCTTCCCTCTTTGTTAAACCTAATTAGAGGCTATAACCCTCCCCTCTCTTGTATAAGAAGTCCCACACCATACATAAACATAGACAATATGTTTTCTCCTACACTTTAAGGATTTATCTTTGTAATCTCTTACTTGTGAGTTTTATTTTTCAATTAAACTTTTCCTTTCCATGTCTACTTTCTCTTGATCTTATCTTTATAATAAATCCATCATTGTGAAAATTATTAGAACCTACAGCGGGTATTAAACATGGGAGAGCCGAAAGAAGTATTGAGGATGTTGCTGCGTTTAATCCTTCCGTAGAGGGTGATTATGTTGCTACTATTAATTCCCTCCAAGGTGTGAGCTTTTCACTCCTTTCTCAATTAGAGACCCATAAGGATTCTAGTATAGCTGGCGTTATGGACCTTCTTCGCTTAGAAGGTCCTACTGCCGAAACCTCTGAAGCCAGCCAACTGCAACCTTCGCCTGATCAACTCATGATTCTTATTCACCGTCTGGAGGATCAGGTGATTATTGGGGAGATTTCTTTGGCTTTTTCCTTAGAGGTAGCACACAATCGTGTTCAAAGGGTTAGAGGGGACGCATTCACTCGCCGCCTGTCTCTCACAGATTCCATTCTTCCATTGGTGGAACCTTTGTCTGCTAGGAACTTGATTGGTGAGGCGAGTTTTTCTGTGGATTTTACCACGGCTGTGACAACTGCCCTTTCGACTACATTTGCTCAGACCAATCCGGCCCCTACGGTAGTATCCACTGAGGTCCCTCCATCACCCAAGATTGTTTTTGAAGAGGAAGAGTTAGATACCACGCTAGAGCATGTTCCAGCTCCGTAGGCTTGTACTTATGTTATTTTAGTGCCATGGCCATATGTGGACTTTTTGTGGCTTCTGTTTGTGTGTAAACATTACTTGTAACTGTTATATAATATTTGTTGATTTCTGTTTTGTGTTAGTACTTTTCATGCTATCTTATTTTATCACTGTCGCATGCTTGTGATGATAGTCTTAGTAAAATGCTTGCGGGACATTTTTCTACTACTGGGTTTGCAATACCTCTTACGTACTTGAGTTGGTTGTTAGGTTACTCATTCATTTATTAATCAGGATAATGTTTGCGGAGTCGTGCCCCTAAACGTGCGCGTCTTACCGATTCATGCAATAGTCAAGTAATTTTGCAAAGTATAAAATAAACAAAAAACTCAAAGTAAAAAGTAAAAACTTGTGAAGGTAGCTAGGCTTCACTTTTTCATTCATTAAAACTTTAATATATTACAATATATAAAATTCAAGCAGTGACTTTTCTTTTGCTTTGCCTTGTGTGCAAGAGGTGCTTACATTTCATGTATATAACGTTTCTTAAAGTTGTAGATATTCCATGTTCGCGGAAGGGTATTTCCATTACGGTCTCTAAGCTTGTATGCTCCTTTGCCCAATGATTTCGTGACTTCGTATGGTCCCTCCCACCTAGGTTCAAGCTTGCCCTCGTCTTTCGCGTGGCTTGCTTCATTGTTCTGGTAGACAAGGTCTCCCAGACGGAAGCTTGTGCTTCGGACCCTAGCGTTATAGTATTTTTCCAGCTTGGCTTTGCTTCTTGCTTCCTAGATTGCTGTCTGCTCTATTCTTTCTTCCAAAAGGTCCAAATTGATTCCCAAGGCTTCATTGTTCTTGATCATATCAGCTTCCATAGTTCTTAAGGTTGGCATGCCAATTTCCACTAGGATCACTGCATTCGCTTCATATGTCAATGAGAATGGTGTTTCTTCATTACTTGACTTGATCATGGTACGATGTGCCCATAAGACATGTAAAATATCTTCTACCTAGTTTTTATTTTTCTCACTCAATCGTGCCTTGATTCCTTCCCTTAAACTTATGTTTGCCCTTTCTACCAAGCCGTTGGCTTGGGGATGTTTAAAGTAGGCAAAGCATTGGTGGATACTTAGCTTTTCACACAAGTCTTTAAATGGGTTGTCTCTGAATTATTTTCCATTATCAGATATTATTTCTCATGGAAGACCGAATATGCACACCATATTGTCCTATACGAACTTTTTAACTTGGGCTCCTGTTATGGTTGCCACAGGTTTTGCTTCTATCAATTTGGTGAAGTAATCCATCGCCACTATCAGGAACTTGACCTTGCCGGGGCCCTCCAAAAAAGGTCCGGCTATGTCAATTCCCCACTTGTAAAATGGCCATAGGGACATGATAGGTGTTAGTTTCTATTGTGGGTTCCTTGGTACTGGGCGGTGAACCTGACAGCTACTGCATTCCCTTATCAAATTCCTAGCATCAGAGTGCATAGTCGGCCAGTAGTACGCAGATCTAAAAACTTTTGCCACCACGGATCTTGGTCCGGCATGCATGCTGCAGGATCCCTCATGGATCTCTCTTAGTACGTAGTTTGCTTGTAGCGGCCCAACATATCTCAACCATGGTCTGAGGAAGGATTTTTTGTATAGTATCCCATTTGACACGGCATACCTTCCCGCTTTGCGACGAATAACCCTTGCCTTCCTTTTTTCTTCTGGGATAATTTCTTCCATTAGGTACTCGTATATTAGAGTCATCCAGGTGTGTCCTTCCTCTTCTACTACCGCTAGTACTTCATCTTCATTTATGGATTTTTCCTTGAGTTCCTCTACAAGTACTTGCTTGCTTAGGTGGGCAAAGCTAGTAGATGCTATCTTGTTTAGCGTGTCTGCTTTTTTGTTTTCTCCCTAGGTACTTGTTTGATAGAGAATTCTTTAAAAGCACCAGCGAGGTTTTTCACCTTCTCTAAGTATTTGATCATGCCTGGCTCTTTTGATACATAAACTCTATTTACCTGATTAGTCACGAGTTTTGAATCTACATTTGTATGATGTTTTTTACTCCTATTTGTTCTTCTATCCGGAGACCAGCTATCAAAGCTTCATATTTTGCTTCGTTGTTGGTAACATTGAACCCGAACCTCAGAGCATATGTGAACTCTACCCCTTCCGGATTCGTAATTATCAGACCGGTTCCAGAACCGTCTATGCATGATGATCTGTCCGTGAATAATACCCATGGATCTAGAAGTTCTTCCTTGTCCTCCATTTGCGTATCTATAGGGTCCTCCTCCAGACGTTCTACAATGAAGTCTGCTAAAATCTGCCCTTTGACTGACCTTGGTCTATAATGAATGTCATGCTCTTCTAGCTCAAACCTCTATTTGAGCAATCTTCATGTTACCTCTGGGTTAGATAGTATCTATTTTATTGGTTGGTTCGTGATTATAACTATTGTATGTTTCTGGAAATATATTTTTAGTCTCTTGCTAGCACTTACCAGAGCAAGTATTAGTTTTTCCATTGGGGTGTAGTTGACCTCCAGGCCCTGTAACGCACGGCTAACAAAGTAGATGGGCATTTGCTTTCCGTCCCTTTCTGTCATTAGGACTGCGCTAATAACTTCCTTTACCGCCGCCAGATACATTATCAACTCCTCATTTTCTTTTGGTGCGGTTAACATGGGTAGTTTGGCTATTAGTTTTTTCATTTACTTAAATGCCGTCTCTACTTTCGCGGTCCATTGGAAATCGCTTTTCTTTGTGCACTTCTCTAAGGTTCTAAAGAATGGCAAAGATTTTTTTGCGGATTTAGACAAGAATCTGTTTAAGCTTGCCAGTTTCCCATTTAGTTTTTGCACGTCCTTTAAACATTTTCGAGATAGTAAATTGAGGACAACTTCTACCTTGTCCGAACATACCCTTAGCTCGTCGGCATCTACTTTGTACCCAAGGAAGGTACCCTCCCTCATTCCAAAGGCACATTTTTTAGGATTTAACTTCATATTTATCTCCCTACGGGTTTTGAATGTTTCTTCCGTGTCTCTGATTACTTCTGTTTCCATGCGGCTTTTAATGACTAGATCGTCCACATACACTTCCAAATTCTGGCCAGTTTGCTTTTGGAAAGCCTTATCCACTAGTCGTTGATAAGTTGCTCTGACATTTTTTAATCTGAACGACATTTTTAAGTAACAGAATATTCCCTGGCTTGTGACCAATGCTGTCTTCTCCTCGTCTTCTTCTGCCATTTGTATTTGATGGTACCCCTTGTATGCATCCAGAAAGCACTTGAAAGGGTATCCACAGAGGGACTCTACCTTCTAATCTATTTCTGGTAACAGATAGCCGTCTTTAGGGCATGCTTTGTTTAAGTCCTTGAAGTCCACGCACATTCTCCAGCTTTCGTCATGCTTTTTTACCATTACTGTGTTTGACAGCCAACTGTGATAATGGACATCTTTTATGATACCAGCCTCCACTAGCTTTTCTACTTCCTCGCAGATTGGTTTACTTCTCTTAGGTGTTTGCCCCCTTTTCTTTTATCTAACTAGTAGGCATCCTTCATGGATATTCATCCTGTGCTCAACTATGTGCCGCGGAACCCCAGTCATATCCGCTGGCCTCCAAGCAAATATATCAAGGTTGCGCCTTAGCAGACCACATAGCTTCTTCCACCCTTCTTCCGTCAACATGGAATCTATCGCTATAGTTTGCTCCGGGTATTCTAGGTGGATTGCGACCTGAATCTTTTCTTCTCTGACTTGGTCGATCACGGGCTGCGGTATCCCAGGTCCTGAAACCATTGTGCATTCAAGCGGAATAAGCTTGCTGCTCCGTAATGTGATCGTTCCTCCCGTCACTAGGAATTTTAACATTCCGTAGGCCGTGGATGGAACTGCCCGGATCCTTCTTACTCCCGGCCTTCCTATGATTCCGTTGTAGGGATAAGGTGACCTTACTACCTTGAAATTCATCTATGCGGAAGTTGAATGTTCTTCGTCACCCATTTTTACTAGTAACGATATCTGCCCTAGCGGCCATATTATTTCTCCACTAAATCCAACCAGCGATGTGGCTGCATGAATCATTTGGTTTTTGACCTCTAGACGAAATCAATTAAAGTAATGTTCATACAAAATTTCTGAGGAAGAGCCTCCGTCTACATACATGTGGTGCACGCAATGTCCTACTATTTCGGCTTCAATAATCATGGGACCCTTCATCCCATCTTCCTCCCCCAGAGGTGGAAAAGAGATTACTAATTCCAGAGAGAAAAATTGAGTGATCTTTTGTCTTGCTACCCTCTCCCATAGTTGTGCCATCAGTATCGATAGTGGCTTGTCCTTTCTGGAGGTTTCTCCCTTTTTGGCTGCCTTTGCCTGATCTTTTCCATTGCTTTGCTTCAGCTCTTTGATTAGATGTGACAGCTTTCATGCTTTAAGCATTTCCTCGATTTGCCTTTTTAAGTGCATACACTTATCGGTGGTATGCCCTACTTCCCCATGAAACTCACAGAATTTGCTAGCGTTTCTTTTTTCTACTAGGGTTGTCATTGGCGGAGGAGGTTTAAACTTCCCGTTATCAAAAGCCAGAATTTCCTTTGGTGTTTTTGTAAGAAGGGTGAATCTGTCTTGCTTCCGCTCCGTTCTTTGTTAGTTCCGGAAGCTTCCCTTCTTGAAGTTTTGCTTTTGTCCGGTTTCTTGCTGTTTCCATGACGAAAATAACCTCTTCCGTTCACGATTAGAGGCCGCTACCTATCCTCTGAGGAATACCGTGGTTACCCTCATCATTTCATCTACTGACTTAGGGATGTTGTCATGTATTCATTTGATCAGCTCGAGATTGGTAATTCCGTGCATAAATTCAGAGATTTTCATGCATTCCGGAGCTTCCTTCACGTCCTTGCATTCCAGCTTATATCTCCGCATGAATTCTTCAGTGGATTCACTGTCCCTTTGCTTGATGTTGTAGATTTCCACCAGGTCTTTGATACATTTTTTTGCTGGAGGTAGTTTTCTAGGAATGCTTTCCTTAAATCATCGTAACTATTAATAGATTCCTATGAAATATCATCAAACCATACTCTGGCATTGCCAGTGAGTGTTGAGATAAACATATGGCACCAAGTTGGCGTTGCCCAGCGCTCCGTTTTGGCGGCCACATGAATTTTTTTTAAATGATCTTCTGGGTCCTTACTCGCGTCGTATGATTTGATATGACTAGGCATTCGGGTTTTTGGGAAGTCAAAGTAACGGATCCGAGGAGTGAAAGGATCTGTTTCTTCACATACCCATGGTTAGGATAGTTCGTCCTCAACGCTCGACTTTTGCTTCTTTGGTTTTGACTTCCAATGTCCTCCTGCGCTGCCTTTACTTTATGACAGTGCTTTCATTCTATGCGAGGATGCTCTTTTAGGATGATGTTTCTCAGAAGCAATTTCTGTTTCCCTGGAGTGAGAACTTTGGTAGCAGCTTTTTGTATCTCTGCAGCTACTATGATATGACATGTGCCTTGAATCTCTCGAATGTGCGGACACATTCTTCTCCTTGTCTCCGAGCCTTGGAATACACCCTTTTTAAATCTTTTGAACACCGTTCTTCTTTATAGACCTCTTTTTTTGGTGACTTGGAACGGCCGCGCCTTGACTCAGGACTTCAGGACCTCCTACGAGCATTTCTAGGTTCGAGCCTTTCTTTGAGGTCCTTCCTTCTGCTCGACGTTCCTGACTCGAAATGTCATGAAGATTCTTCAAAGTTAAGGCGAGCTTTTACTTCTTTTAGCTTCTCCTGCTGTACCTTCTCCTGGTGCACCTTTTCGGCTATGATTGGTAGAATCCGATGATAGTTCTTGTCACAGTATTCGTGCAGGGCTTCATTAGATATAGATCCGTCCAAGTTTTGCGAAACTTGCTCCTTCCCTAGCGTATTCCTCACGACGGACGTGGGCTGGCTAAGGGGAGTTTGCTCGTTAGTGCTCATGGTGAGTATTTTAAGAAACGCGGTTGTATTCGCGGTCCCACGGATGACACCAACTTGTTAGTTCAAAATGTGGTGGGGAATGAAATGGGTTGAGGACGCTTACTGGGCTGGGCCGGTAAGTGACCAATGGGTTGGATCTTGTACTAAAGCAAGTAAAAGAGGTGATTTCCTGCACATAGAAAGAAAAGAATCGTTAGCCTTATCGTGGGGATGGACCCTACGATTGGACTCCGGCATAAGAGTAAGTACTCATGTTGTTAGAGAATATATGTGTGTGTGAAGAATGTCAGAGAATTGCGCACCTTGTGATGTGTCAGAGGACTCTTATTTATAGGGAAACCAAATACTAGGGTTTTCTAGTATTTCACTTATAGTTGTAGTGGCCGGAGTGGGACCCTTGTCGGGTAAGGATCCGCGTTAATCGTGACTGTGGACGTGGATTTCCTTCCGTGCGTGATGTACGGAAGCGGCTCGATCCGATTCACGTTCGTCTTGCTATGTCCGGGCCGTGCCAATGCGATCATGGGCTTAGTTTTGGCCTGGTTATTTGTTTAGTTGGGCCCGGAGCCTATTGTAATAATACGGCCCAGGCCCAGAGGCATGGTATGCCTATTATACGTCATCAAGTCCCCTCAGTTTAGTAGGTTCATTGCTTGCGGTACTTTGCCGCATGCGGTGTAGCCTACTAGACTTTGTAGTGTCGCAAGACTTTGCTTCCGCGACTAATGGCTTCTCCGTGACTTTTGTTAATTAGTTAGGTAAGATTTAGGTGACGTGTATTCATTCTGACCTTTCATTTTCTGGTTGACACGACTTGGTGTTAGTTATCCAACTGGCATCACTTTCGATTATTTTAAATCTCGTGCGTTGGTTGATATAGTGATTTACACGTGTCATTATCTTGCCGCCTTGTGTATTTACTATACCAAGGGTATAAATAGCCCTTTGGTTTTTACCGTCACTCATCTTCATTTTGTCGATGGTGCAAAGAATTAAGTCACATGAATTAGAATTTCAAGATGTATGAATATGTAAATGGTCTCAAAGTCCAATTATACATATGTGCGTAAATTAGAAGAATTTTGAGTGAGGGAAGTTGTATTAG